>BPLR01011690.1:0-39345 GCA_021605095.1 Caerostris extrusa | reverse complement strand
ATGTATAAAATATATTTCCCTCCATTTCTCTTCGGTTTTGAATGAGATTCCAGTTAAGGGATTTTTATAGCGATTAATTTTGCATGTAAAAAAGACGTTTCCTCCAGCCTCCTCGATTTCGAATAAGTTGCCAGTTACTATATTTAAAACGATTAATTTTTGTATGTAAAAAAGACATTTTCCGCAGCCTCTTCGTTTCGAGTAAGTTGCCAGTTACTGTATTTAAAACGATTAACTTTGAATATAAAAGAGACATTTCCTCCAGCCTCCTCAATTTCGATAAGTTGCCAGTTACTGTATTTAAAACGATTAACTTTGAATATAAAAAGAGACATTACCTCCAGCCTCCTCAATTTCGAATAAGTTGCCAGTTACTGTATTTAAAACGATTAATTTTTATATTTAAAAAGACAATTCCCGCAGCCTCCTCGATTTCGAGTAAGTTGCCAGTTACTGTATTTAAAACGATTAACTTTGAATATAAAAAGACATTTCCTCGCAGCCTCCTCGATTTCAAGTAAGTTTGCCGGTTACTGTATTTAAAACGATTAATTTTGTATTTTAAAAGACATTTCCTCCAGCCTCCTCGATTTCGAATAATTTTGCCAGTTACTGTCTTTAAACGATTAATTTTTGTATGCAAAAGTCATTTCTCCAGCCTCCTCGATTTCGAATATGTTGCCAGTAACTGGATTTCAAAACGATTAATTTGCATGTAAAAGTGACATTTCCTCCAGCCTCCTTGATTTCGAATAATTTTCCAGTTACTGTATTTAAAACGATTAATTTTGTATGCAAAAAGAATTTCCTCAACCTCCTCGATTTCGAATAATTTTTCCAGTTACTGTCTTTAAAACGATTAATTTTGTATGTAAAAGGACATTTCCTCCAGCCTCCTCGATTTCGAATATGTTGCCAGTAACTGGATTTTAAAACGATTAATTTTGCATGTATAAAGACATTGCCTGCAACCTCCTCGATTTCGAATATGTTGCCAGTTACTGGATTGTAAAACGATTAAATTGGCTTTTAAAAAACTTTGCCTGCAACCTTTCGATTTCGAATTTTGCTAGTATGGATTTTAAAACAATTAATTTTTGCAAGTATAAAAGACATTGCCTGCAACCTCCTCGATTTCGAATATGTTGCTAGTTACTGGATTGTAAAACGATTAAATTGGCTTTTATAAAAAGACTGCAACCTCTTCGATTTCGAATATGTTGCTAGTTACTGGATTTTTAAAACGATTAATTTTGCATGTATAAAGATATTGCCTGCAACCTCCTCGATTTCGAATATGTTGCTAGTTACTGGATTGTAAAACGATTAAATTGGCTTTTATAAAAGAATTGCCTGCAACCTCTTCGATTTCGAATATGTTGCTAGTTACTGGATTTTAAAACGATTAATTTTGCAAGTATAAAGCATTGCCTGCAACCTCCTCGATTTCGAATATGTTGCTAATTACTGGATTGTAAAACGATTAAATTGGCTTTTATAAAAGACATTGCCTGCAACCTCTTCGATTTCGAATATGTTGCTAGTTACTGGATTTTTAAAACGATTAATTTTGCAGAAGTATAAAAGACATTGCCTGCAACCTCCTCGATTTCGAATATGTTGCTAGTTACTGGATTGTAAAACGATTAAATTGGCTTTTATAAAAGACATTGCCTGCAACCTCTTCGATTTCGAATATGTTGCTGTTACTGATTTTAAAACGATTAATTTTGCAAGTATAAAAGCCTGCAACCTCCTCGATTTCGAATATGTTGCTAGTTACTGGATTGTAAAACGATTAAATTGGCTTTTATAAAGGACATTGCCTGCAACCTCTTCGATTTCGAATATGTTGCTAGTTACTGGATTTTAAAACGATTAATTTTGCAAGTATAAAAAAGACATTGCCTGCAACCTCCTCGATTTCGAATAAGTTTCCAGTTACTGGATTTTAAAACGATTAATTTTGGAAATATAAAAGCCATGTTAATCGAAAAACAAATATCGAAATATTTCAGATTAAACAACAAGCTCCTATAATATGCCATTGTAAAATTTATTTAAATTTAATGCATTTCAAAAAGCTCACCGTCCAGGTCATCTGTGTCACACATGGATGGGCCAAAATGGATTGGTTTGGAAAAATAGCTTGAACATCAGGTCGGTTTTTTCCCAAAAATTATAGTTTCCAAATATGATGGCTTTAATGGTTTTATCTTTTAGAAATCAAATTGTTGTTTCAGAGAGAACAGATCAGATTATCTGTCAGTTTCCTGTAAAATAAAAACATCACCACATTATCAAAAATGTTGTTAAAATAGTAAATACAAATCAAAAATATGTTCACAGAGAATAATATTGGAATATAACGGTTTTATTCCCTGCAATACACAATTTCTTCAGGTTTTTTTATTTAATATGTTTCATTATTATTTGTTTCAACGGTTTGCTTAGTTTGCTGTTCTACATGAAATAAACTGTTTTTGTATTAGCCGGCGACCTATAATACATATATCTATCTGTATTAAGTTAAATAAGAATATCATTTTATTGCTTGTTCTCTGTTTTGTGTAATGGTATAAATGCGGATACTTTTACAATTCCTTTTATTAGCTCACACTCTCCCTATATATATCTTGTTCAAATTCTCTGTTGTTAATAAAATACTTTTTTATTCATCCACTCAAGTTCAAATACATTTTATTAAACTTGTTGTGGATGACACTGGAGGCTAATACAATTTTTTCAAATATTAATTCAGTAATTAAAATTTAATTAATTAATTTTTGTTCTTTTTTATTTAAGTTGCGTATATCTACCAATAGATGGCGCCAGATAAACTTCAAAAAATGAATGAAAATTATTTATAAAGGACTTCTGCAATACAGAGGAAAAAAAGTAGGAATTGACATTAAAAAATATTTTTTTATATTACTTGTTTCTGATTAACAGATAAAAATGAATAAAAATGAATATATTATCAGAGTGCCCTCGATGGATTGATTAAAGAGGTCAACATGATGATTGGTGAATATGAATCTTATATATCTTCTTGAATATCTCCAAAGCGAACATTGCTTTATTTACTGTGGGTTGTATGGACTGCTTTACAACAGACTTAGGGTATTCGGTCCTTACAATCATCTATAATCAGCAAGCATTTAATACCATCAATAGTTTTCATTTTTCTAAATATATCTATAATATAAATATTAAACCGATTGCAGCTAGACACCTCACACTGCGGCAGGTCAATCTTTAGGGATCTGAGCAGATGTTATATCGGACCCTGCATATACGGTTATTTAAAAAAACGACGGAACTAGTTTAATATATTCGGCGCCTGATGACCGAGTGGCTAATGCTCTGGCGCTAGGTGCCACAGAATTCGGGTTCGAATACCGGCGGTGCCATGGATGTTTGTTGTGGTTCGGAATCCACTTTAAGCCGGTATCCCCAGTCTCACATGACCGTAGAGCGTCACAGAACCCATTCAGACTTCTTCTCACCCACATCATTCTTAAACTGTAAAAGGGCAACTTTGCTCTAGGCACAGTGATGCGGTGTGGTGTAATAGTAATAGTTTAATATATTCGACTGAACCATGTCAACGAGCTTCAAAAGGAGATTTTCTCTCCGTATCAGATCGTAAGCAGATTAAAAATCTACAAAGATAACGGAATAAAAAGGAATACATTATCAAGAGCATCCCTTTGATGGATCGACTAAAGAAGGCAACATGATAATTGGTGGATATGAATCTTCGAAATCCTGCCTGCTCCTCCTCGGAATGCCTCCAGTCTCCAAGGACCAGTTTAGTCCACTAATAATAATTTTCAAATGTCTTACAAAAGTTACTTGTCAGGGAGATCGGCATGTAGCTCTGGATCGCCATTGGGTCTCTATCTTTTTTTATAGACCCGGATTATTGTAGGTTTACAAACAGTGGGAGGGAAGATATCCCGAAGACCATATTTTATTAAAGAGGCTCAAAATTTGCTGAAAAGCTCTAGGATCTAAGTGTATGAGGAACACACAGAATATGCCCTCCTTCCCTGGTGACTTGCATGTTTTGTGAACTGCTTAATTCGATTGAGCTAATAGAGACATTGAGATAAACATTGAACATTGAGATTGAGACATTGAAGATAAAGATCTTCTTGAGACATTGAAGATCCCTGAGTTCACTTTATTCACTGTGTTACTTTAATTTTTTGAATAACTTTCCTAGACTGACATCTTGCAAAAGGCCATTTTCTCTGTGAATCAGCAAAATACAGTTATTAAAAATGAAAGGTCGTTTAAAGCTTTGCCATAACCGTTAGATAGTTTAGCTAAAAAGCTTACCGGGCAACAGGCGTAACGGTTACGGAGTTCCTATGTGATTTTAAGAACCACGAAAACCTCCACATCTTAAAGTAGTTAAAATATTTGCACAAAATGAAGTTGCTTAAATTGAAGAGTAGTAATAAAAAGAAAATAAAGGAATTTAAAAGAAAAACATCTCTTGCTTGAGAAAAATTAAAGCAAGTGACCGAAAAAGCTAAAGCTATGGGTACAATTAAGAGTCCGTTGACGCTGCCCCCAAAAAAAATAATAATAAATAAATAAATAAAAAAAATAATTAAAAGTTAACATAAGTAAAAGCAAGCTATAGAATAAATTATAACTAATAATAACAATTAAAAAGTTAAAGACCAGATAGCTATTATTTAGATTAAGGTGCACATCGTAGCAATTAATTAAAATTTAAAAAGCCAAAAATTGCAGCTCAGATTCGCTTAAATTGATTAACGCAGCAAGACTCAAGCCACAGCGGTAGAATCCATCGCCGAGGAATAAATTCTCCGACGTTTGTTCAATGCCGAGAAAGACTCCCAGTGCGTATCGTAGATAGCTGTGGGCCTTTTTTTTTTTTTTTTTTTTTTTTTTTTTTTTTGAGCCCACCACACCTGGATGGTATACAGAAAAAGCTTACCGTGCCTTCGAAAATCTAGATTAAAGATGAATTCATCAACATTTTCCTGCAAAAGAGATTTCTCGAAAACAGCAGCCTGACATATCCAGGCCTGAATATCTAGTTTGCTTTGTCGCTCTATGGCCATTTTGTGCACAATTTAGGCTAATTAGACAGGGGACCTACCGTTTAACGTGGATTCCCAACGACTAACAAACGCCCATGTCACCACCAGGATTCAAATCTGAAGCCTGTGTACCAATGGCCAGAGCTAGCCAATTGGCCATCAAGCCGCTCTGATTATCCTGACATTGTACTCATTTCATTATGATACGAAAAAGCCTAGTAATTTTACATGCTCTATATATAAGGTTACAAAAAAAAAAGAATTAATTAGCAATGATTCTTAAGTTTTAGATAAAAAAACAGAATGAATCCTAAAAATAAAATTGTTGTCAAAATAAAAAAAAATAACTCGGATTGAACAATATATATTCATGTATATCTTTAAATTAAAGTTATACTTAAATAATTATAAACAATTTTTTTCATTTTCAAATGATAAATTAAATTAGCGTAATATGAATAATTTGAAGAATAACTTTAATAATTCTACATGTTTACTGTAAAGACGAAGAAAAACTTGATTTACCTGTACTTAACAAGAGATACTGATGACATTACTGATACTGTATATTACTGATTATAAAAACTTTCACTATTCAATATTTCTTCATTATTTATTTAAAATACTAATTGTATGCGATGCTTTATAATTTGTATACAAGAGATTACGACATCATTTAAAGAAAATACTCCCTAAAATTTTTAAGGATTTTTATCTCATTAACAGTAAGATTTCACAAACATAACTTAGATAAATGCTTGAAAATATACTTCTATAGAAAATAACAATTTAAACGTAAATTAAAATTTATAATGTTCTCAGTGTAAATATTTGCAATGTTATCTCATTATTAATTTAATGTTTTTTTTTTTTTATTTTTGTCCTAATCAGCTGGCAAACACTTAAACAGTTGTCTTCGATGCCTTAAGGCAAGCGCGCTGCACTGACGTTACTCACTTAGGACTACCCAGGAGGTGCATATAGCTTGAAGATAAGCTACGGACGCGGAGTAACAATACCCCAATAACGCTCTACGATCCTGTTAGACCGGGACCTACGGTTTAAAAAGTGGTTCCGAACACTAGAAAATACATGAACTCGAACCCGAAACCTGGGGTACTGAGCGCCAGGGCGCTAGCCACTCGGCCATTCAGGTTCACTCGTTAATTTAATGTAAAAAAAAAATGAAAAAAGAAATTATCCTCTCCTTATAGAAACTCGTATATATGTCATTATTTGTTATTTGATTTTTACAATAAAATAATTTTTTACATCTTATAATCATTAAAATTAGAAATCATCAGCAGAATAACATTCGATTTAATATTTCTAATAAGACTCGTGTTTATTTAACATGCGGATAGAAAATTATATTATAAATTAAATACTCCAAAAATGCAAATATCAATGAAATACTTACAGCAATCTTTCAAAGGGAGCTTTGTTTTACCTTATTATTAAATTCATCCAAAATTGTTCATAATTGGTTAGAAATGCAAAAACTTGGACTCGGAGCAAATATATGTACTTTACTCGACAAAATCTGTACTTTGAATGAAAGGAAACAATGCCTTCTGTGTTATGTTTTATTGTTACTATTGTTGTTGTTACTCTGTTATGCGTTTCAACAATCCTTTTAACAATATAACATTTTAAAATTAATTTTACTGTTTAAAAATCACTTTTGTTGGGATAATTACATTGCTGCTATGTGATACAAATATCGGAATGAATTTTTACAAAAATCTAAAGAAATTTCATAAATATTCTTACCTTATCATTAAACTTTTAATTTCCTTTCTTCCACTAAAACATATAAACAAATTTTTGCATCAATACATAAAAGTTAGTTATTTTTACTGAAGTATATTTTCTTGAACATTATTAGAGTTTTACTGATATTTTTAAAAAATCCTGTAAAATTGGAAAATTTATTGCAAAACTTAATTTTTTTCTTTTTGATGTTTCATCTTTTTAATTAAAAAAAGATATTGTTATTAATGAAGGAATGGATATTAAAATTTATTTAATAAATAAATGTAAGAAACGTAATTTAAAATTATTATTTTTTTTTTTTTTTTTTTTTTTGTTCTAATGGAGCTGGCAAACACTTAGACAATTGTCTTCGGCCCTTAAGGCAAGCGCTGCGCCGAAGTTACTCATAGCACTACCCAGGAGATGCGTGTAGCTTGAAGATATGCTACGGACGCGGAGTAACAATACCTCCACAAATCTCTACTGTCATGTTAAACTGGGACCGGTTTAAAGTGGATTCCGAACCACTACAAACATCCATGGCACAGACAGGACTCGAACCCGAAACCTGTGGTACCGAGAGCTAGCCACTCGGCCATTCAGGTCCCTAATTTAGAATTATAAATATTCTGATTCTACATAGCTAGTTCTAGATGAATGGCCCTATAAATACCACAGGTAAACAAAACTACCCATGTTTTAGGTACAAGGGTCCTGCAAGATCTTTCTTGACAACTTAGAAGATCTTTGCGTCTTTCATATAATAGCTGCGAAAAACCATGCAATTTGTCCTCTGATGTTATAACATTTGCATTTGTAACAGTTATTCAAGGGCATTACGTAGATCTCCTACTCTTGACGGCAGCCTGATGACAAATTGGCTAGCGCTCTGGCCTTTTGCTTTTTCGAGGTTTAGGTTCGAATCTGGCGGTGATATGGATGTTCGTGAGTGGTTCGGAATTCATTTTAATCAGTAGATCCCGGACTAATTAGCTCAAAGTGTGCACAAAATAACCGTACATCGACTAACAAAACCTACCTTTGACGATACAAAAAGTACCATATGTCGTTGTTCTAATGCAACTGGCAATACAGACAGTTAATCCTTATGCCATAAGCAAGGGGCTGCACTGCTGTTACTCATGTAGCACTAGCCAAAAGGGGACATGTGTAGCTTGAAGACATGCTACGGACGCGAGTTACTACTCCCACAATGCTCTACGATGCTAATTGGATCGGACCCTACTGTTTAAAGTGGATTCCAAACCAATACAAACATTCATGGCACAACCGGGATTCGAACCCGATACCTGTGGTACCGAGTGCCAGAGCGGACCGCTTACAATTCTTCGTCTGCGAGAGCATCATGCCAGGTTACGTAAAAAGAACCTGATTCCTTATTTTGATAATGTAATTGCTCGAAAGTTTTGTGAACCGACATTCGTCTTTCGAAAACTGTTCATGATTCATTCGTAGCGCAGCTCTGCCGTTACTGTTGATGATGCGTAAAATCAGCATAGATCCCTAAACCTTTACAACATTAAAAAAAAAAAAGAGTTTATGTTAAAATTCACCCTACTTGGGTAATTGGATTCAAACAATAATACAAAACGATATTATATCACTGTAACCAAACATTCAATAGCTATTCCCACTTTCTGTGATCTAAGTACTTGGTGGATCTACCAAATCTCATAGTTTAATTACAAGTTATTTTTGTATCGAATTGAGCCAATTTAACCCTTTGCACTCGAGGGCTCCGGGCGGAGCCATTTAAAATTTGTCTTCAAGCTCGAGGGCTCCGCTACGGAGACATTGCAAATAACAATATAAATAATGCGTTTCTTTTTAATGCGTATATCAAACTTACATGTGAATATGATCTTTTTCACTAAAATCGCTTCGAGTTGCTGGTAATACGAATGAAAAAAACTTCGAGTGCAAAGGGTTAATTTATCAAACTAAGTTGTGTTTCTTCGAACGATTTAGGAGTTTTTTACTGCATAACATTTGTTGAAATATGTCATGCAATTGATTATTTGAAGGATATTCAGCAATTTGCAAACTAGTAACATTGCTCAAATCCTCCCTTTTAGAATTTAAAATTAAATTTATCCGGGATAAATTCGATTTTATTTTCATTACAATATTTCTGGGCCCCTTTTAAAGATGTTTTATTTTAGTATCAGGTGGATAACTTTTTGAACATCAATGCGTTTACTAGTATTAAAGAGTGTTTCTACTCTTTCCCTATCATTAATACATAAATATCATTGTTTTTAGAAATTTTCACAACTTTAATTCTTTCAACTTGATCAACTCTTGAAAGATCTTCGGGAACAGTTAAATCTAACAATTGAATTCGTAAATATGAACTTTTGTTTTACCCAAACAAACACGCAACACCCTTTTTTGATTCGTCGATTTTTACGCGAATAGTTCCAATAACTTTACATTCTTAAAAGAATGAAAATCCTATAACCTTTAACTCTCGAAGCATAACCAACTAAAATTCCAAGCGATGTTGAAGTTTATACGAGTATTTGTTAACTTTTTGCACATATACAAATGCAAGTGATCCGAAGATTTTAAGGTGCCTTACTGAAAGTTTGTGACCACTCCAAAACTCGATTAGATTTAATCTTTCTGTTAATTTGTGCTCAAACCTATTACTTATATGAACAAATGTCATGAGGGTTTTTGCCCAAAACATTTGGTTGTAATCCACTATCTTGAAGTATAACACGTATTCTGTCTTTTGCAGTCATATTTATGCAGTGCCATTCTGCTGAGCAGTATAAGACGACGTATATACGTTCATCTTTGATACCTAATTTGCTAAAGAAATCTTCAAACTGTTCATGTATAAATTCTATCCCGTTATCTGTTCTATCTATATTCTTGTTATCTGTTCTTCCCACCTCAATTTACGATTAGTTTCCCGTTCTACGACTGTATACCCAAAAAGTAAGACCAATAATATTTTTTTTCAAAACTCTTTATTTTTTTCTTCCAAATTTATTTCATTGCCTTCAAAATAATCCCCCTCTGGACACAATGCATTTATGCCAACTTTTTTTCAATCCTCAATGCATGCTAAAGAGTCATCGGCCGGGATGGCCTTCAAAGCGCGCGGCGATTCACGTTGAATCTCTACAATCGACTCGAAACGGTGTCCCCGGAGTGGTCATTTGAGTTTAGGGAATAGCCAGAAGTCGCACGGTGTGAATACGGTGGTTGTGGAACGATACGGGTTTCAATTTTGGCGAAAAAGTCACGAAGAATCAATGCAGTGTGAGCTGGCTCATTCAGTGTTTGCGGTACCAATCGAGATTTGACGCGTTTGAAGCTCAAAATGGAATCAACCGTTCTTTTGAAATTCCAACATCATCAGCAAGGTCTTTAATTGTAAATCGACGGTTTGCAAGCGCCAAATCTTTAATTTTTGGACGTGAGCATTGTGGATTGAAGTTGATGGTTGACCAGAGGGCTCTCCGTCTTCAACGCGTCCTCTTCCTTCTTTGCACTGTTTATACTATTTCTAAACATTTCTTTCCGATATAGGAATGCCTGCTGCAACATTCTATACGTTTCCGCAAACAAAATTTAAGTTCTTTGCTCAATTAATTCGGACATCTCAAAAATCGCCGGAATCAATTTTAGCTTCTCACAAATCTCAGCCTAACTCAAACACTAATGAATATTTTGACATGAAATTTCACACAAATGTCAAGGACAGTGCCAGCAATCTAATAAAGAAAAGAAAAACTGAAATTCCATAAGGCCCGGAATTTTAAATTTAAATGGGTCTTACTTTTTGAACACAGTAGTATTGTTGTAACAAACATTCAGCATGTCAGTAGCTATCTCGCTTTCTGTGATCTATAAGTACTTGGAGGATCAAGCAAAACTCATACTTAAAGTTCTTTCATTACAAGAAGTTATTTTAGTATTGCATTGCCCATTTTAATTTATTAGAACTAAGTTGCGTTTCTTCGAACGACTGTAGGGAATTTTTACTGCATAACATTTTATGTTGAAATATGCCATGCAATTGATTATTTAAAGTATATTCAGTAATTTGAAAACTAGTAACGGTGCTCAAATTCTCACTTTTTAGGATTTAAAATTAAATTTATCCGGGATAAATTCGATTTTATTTTCATTATGATATTTCTGAACCTCTTTTTAAAGATCGTAGTTTTATTTTAATATAAGATGGAAAATGTAAAACATCAATGCATTTACTGGTATTATGGAGTCTTTCTACCCTTTCCCTAACATTAATATATAAATATTACTGTTTTTAGAATTTCCTCAACTTTAATTCTTTCAATTTGATAAATTCTTGAATAATCTTCGGGATCAGTCTAACGATTGAATTTGCAAATCCAACTTCTCATAATTTGAATTTTTATTTTTTCCAAACAGACAAGCAACACTGTTTTTAGTTTAGTTTTATTTTTTTCCACGAATAATTTCAACAAATTTATGTTTCTTGAAATGAAAATCATATAACCTTTATTGCTCAAAGAGTAGCCAAATAAAACTACAAGTTTAGCTCAAGGTTAAGGTTTGTTTCTATCGACTTTATGCAAATGATCCGAAGATTTTTAAGGTGTCTTATTGTAGGTTTGTGACCACTCTAAATCTCGATTGGAGTTAACCCTTCTGTTAATTTATGTTCACACCTCCGCCCAAAAACGTGGTTGTAATCCACAATCTTGAAGCATAGCACGTACTGTGCCCATTGCAATCCTATTGAATTTTCTTCAATCCCATTCGGCTGAGCAATATAACTGGATATACATTCATATTTGATACCTAATTTACTAAGAAAATCTTTAAACTGTTTATGTATAACGTCTAATTCATTATCTGTTCTTGCATGCTTCAATTTACGATTAGTTTCCCGTTCTAATTTAACTAAATATTTCTCGAAACAAGAGAAAACTTCAGCTTTTACTCTTTATTACAAATACCTTAACTTTAAGTGAGTAATCATCAATAATTGATAAATACTTTCTCACACCTAAAGATTGGACTGCAGAAGGTCCCTCAAATCCATATATACTCATTCTAATACTCTAGTGGCAAATCTTTTATAAACATAATTCTTCTTCAAAGAAACTTTAGTTGATTTTGCAATTTTACAAACATTTCAATTTTATCATTAGGTTTAGAAGATAACTTTTTAATACCTTTAACAATATTATTTTGCTCATATATTCTATCAGAGGAATAACATGACCAAATCTTCAGTGTGCAATATTAACATTTAAAGTTTCATTTGCAGACTCTTTGTATTTAAATGACGTTTGGATTAAAGGACACCTTTTTAGAATATACAATTTATCAATCAGATATATAGTATAAGAATACTTATTATCTTTAAGATATACAATCATTTTACTATTACACTATTTGATAATTTCTCATGCTAACTAATAGTAGTAGTACCTCTGTGTAGTCGACCCTTCTATAAAATTCCTAAGCAGCTTTGGTGTATACAAATACGCTTTTTAACGTTATTAAATATGTTATATTCCAAATAACAAAGGCAATATCACCAATTCCCCAAACTTTTGAGGTGCAGTCTTCGTTACCTATCAGTAAAAATGCAGTATTTTCTTAGAAATTGTAGAACCAGTCTCTATTTCTGCAAAAATGTGATATGGCAGCTAAATCAATTAGAAACTCTTCTAAACTTGTACCTTTTTCGAAAATAGATTTTGCTGTAATTAAGTTCAATTACAGATGAGTTTTGTTTGTCACACTACCGTCATTTTTTGAGGACCTAATTAGACCAGGATCTACAGTTTAACGTGGACTCAAACCACTCCCACAAACATCCATGCCACCACCAGGATTCGAACATGAAGCCTATGGTACCAAGGCCAGGGCGCTAGTCAATTGATCATCAGGCCACTCAATTACAGATGAGGTTTATTGATCAGGAGTGCAAGGGTCACTTATTAATTGATGAGATAGTTCGGAGAAAAAAATTTTAATCTTACTGACTTCAAATTAAATACAGCCTTTCTCATATCAATGTAATAAGTTTCAATAGTATAAGTGGTATCTTTAATTAGCAATAGATAATAAAATAACAGACTTTTTCTATTTACTTGTTAATTATAAACAGCTGGGCAATCAATATTTAAGCTGAATTAAAAGAAACTGGTGCCAATTCTTCAGGCCAACAAATTATATTTATCTGAAAAAAAAATTTCTTCAATATTTGTGTTAACTGCATCCAACACCTAATTTTGGCGAAATAAAAAATGCATCTTGTATTCATTTTTACATATACAGTCATGTTGGTGGATATTTTTCAAATGAAAGAATTTTGCACTTTTCTCTTTCATAGATCAAAATTTTACCATGCTTGTTGAATATTCAACCATGCCATTTCAATATTTTCAAATAAAAAAGAAAAACTATACTCACAAATGTTCACGAATTTATCACACAAAGTGATGCCATTGGCTATGCAATTCAAGGTTTAAAAAAAATGATACTTTCTTATTTAACTTCAATTTACAGCATCTCTAAACAAGTAGATTCAGTTATAACGATAAGATTTGAAACATAACATTGTATTTCCTTATTAACAATATGCCTAGAAAGAAGTATGTTTAAAAAAAAAAATGCAAATAATAATTAACTCATTTATTTTGACTACATTTTTATGCATTTAAAACTATTTTGAGGAAATTAACCTTTTAACCTTATTAAAAACCTTTTTTGTAAAACATTATAACAATAATGAAAAAATTTAATGTTTAAAAAATTTGAGTTGAATTGTGAAATACTGTAATAACAATGAAGTTTTTTTTAAAAGTTGTGTACTGTAATTGAAGCAAAAGAAACAAGGTTCTGCAAAGCATAAATGTTGAAATGAATATTTCTTGATACTAATGTTAAGTCATACTTAGTGGAATTCGATTTTTGAAAAACTAATGAAGAATCTATCAAGTTATATTACCAGAAATATGTTAAATTCTGAAATTGTTAAAAGTATGTCATATGATAAATTGCTTATTCATTTGATTGATTGATTTTAATAATTACGAATAGTCTAGTGGGGAGATTGGTGAAAACTCACCTATACTTTTTCAATTAGAAATGATGCCAACACCACCACACTAATTTCCCATATCTAGAGATGTACATTCATAATTGTAACTACAATTTATAATATTACAATGCAACAATTTAATTTTTAAAAAGTTGAAGATTTCATCAAAAAGTATTAATTTACAGATCCTTTTATGCTACTAATATGTGGGCTAAAATTACTTATTACAGAATAGATTTAATATATTAAAATTATATGGGTTTTTTTTTTTTTTAATAGCTGCACAACATTCTCAAAATACACAATGATGCATAGTATTTTGAATTGAACAGATAAGTATGGTAACAATAAAAAACCTAAACTTATCCATTATGTATCCATTGCTTTATGTTTCTTGAAATTAAATGACGATTTAACAAGTGATAATAAAGAAAAAAATGGAACAATGACAATATATTTATTTTTGCATGAGTATTAAGTAGAATTGAGTAAATTTTTTTAACTAATAAAATGTTGCATCAACTCTGTTTCTTGTAATTGATAATGATTGTAGTATTGAAAAGAATTGGAAAAAATAATGGATAAAAGCAGGTCTTTTTAAAAAAATTCCATAGAAGTATTAACTTTTTCTATTGTTAATCCAAAATTTTTATTTCCTGCAGCACTTATGAAAAATTCATTGTTGGCATATCTGAAAATATGTATACAAATAAAGAATAAAATCTATGAATGTATCTTACATCTAAATGAATAAATATTAACAATATTTAAAGTGTATAACTGGTAAATAAAAATAAAATAAGATTTTAAAATTCTTAATGAAATTGTTGTGATTTTTAAATGTGCACATAAAAAGAAATATTAGAACATATTTATTTGTTATACTTTATTAACAGATAAGGTTTTAATTATATTATGTATTAAAATTTTATTAGATTCTATGTAATATAAATTATATGATAGCTTCTTATATTTCAGGCACATCAGCATATTCCATATTTTTAACTGTATAATAATGTTTAATAAGTGAACTATTATAACCATTCAGATATAGTGATCACAATACCATCAGAAAATACTGAAATTAACAGCAATTTGCTTATTAAAAATTTCTTTTTCTGCTATAAATTCATAAATCTTAAAATAATCAATAATTCCAAAATAATTTAAAACTACTGAAATCAATGCCAAAACATATCCTAATTTTATGATATTTGTTTTAATTCTAGAAATGAAAGCTTAAGTTATTAAAATAATAAAAGTGCAATTATATTGTATGATTTTTAAAATAGTTTATAATCCCACAAATGACAAAATAATTAGAATAAGTAATTCCAACCACTTTACTAAACATATTAAAATATTCAAACACATATAATTGATAATAATATTTACTACTTTAATAAATATATTTTTCATTTCTACAACATTTTATTAACATTGTTTTAAATATTTGATGTTAATTCCATTTCCTTTTGCAAACCCTTGGGCAGTATTATTTTGTAGATGAGATAAATACATTCTATGAAATAATACAATCAATTAAATTTTTTCTTACAGCAGTTTGCAAGAAGGTATACATACTATAAGTACATCGACTAGTTTCATACCACTAAAGATGGACACTGAGCAATAGTAGTATAATATAAGTTTCAAGAAAACATTTCACACTCTATAACTTCATTGAAAAATGAATTGATCACAAAAATGATACCTGATTAAATAAATTACAACAAAGATCAAACAATACATATCAGTTCATTACACCACTATTTGAAACCTAATAATATTACACCCAAGAAAAAGGAATGTATCTTTGCAATGAGATGTTTCTTGAATAATACAGAAATTCATTATTAGAGAACATTTTCTAATCTTTGAACTTTCGGTTAGGATTTGGTCCAAACAAAGTTTCTCGAATCTCGGGCAACAACTAAAAAAATAAAGTTAAGGTTAGAAGCTACAACATATAAATCTCATCATTTCTAAAAATAAATGTAATTGTAATTACTAATTAATGAACTGATAATAATAATATAACTGAAATAAATTGTACAATTTTATCACTAAATATATTTTTTTAAAAAAAAGCTTGTTAGTCTTAATATTTTTAGAGTCATAGATTATCTAAAATGCAATTCAATAAATAATCTTCACATGATATGAAACAATTATATATAATTTAAATTTATAATAAATATAATTTAATTTTTTTTTTAAAGCTTAAAATATGTTTTTTTTTTTAAATGCAACAATCGGGCTTAAAAATACACACACATATAGTTCTTTTTGTTAAATTATATAACTTTTTTTAAAAACTAGTTAAATTCATAAGAGAAAGACGTAGAATTTCACTATGAAATACAACTTAATTTTTTTTTTTTTAAATGGTAGGGGATATCTGTATTACCTGTTGGCTAATCATATCCAATCGACTTTCTAAAGTATTATTAATCTTGATTTTTCCTTTTTGTGCAGTAAGTTCAATGCCTCCAGCACTATAATTAAAAAAAAAAAAAAAAAAAAAGAAAACAATCAAATTATAACATTATGTAAGGATATATATATACAGAGAAAGTATAAAAAAGAAAGAATATATTAAAATATCAAACAAAACGAACATTTGCTTTTTTTTTTTTTTTTCCTTCAGTGTGTAAACACTGATTTTTATAACATTTAATTTTAGTAAAGCATGATGCAAATTTCTATACATTTTCTGGAATAAATAAAAAGAACTTCAATTCATATATTAAAAACCACAATTTTCAATTATTTCACTTTTATCATTAAGGTAAAATTTTTATATAGATATTAGAGAGTTTTTCCATACTGTACGTTAGTTACCGTAGGATGTCTGTTAGCTTTTTTCTTCCTAGCGCGCATGCTCAAAGGAAACAATTTCCTATGAGCATGCGCGCTAGAGAAAAGCTAACGGACGTCCTACGGTAACTAATGTACGGTATGCAAAAACTCTCTATTGTATAATTCATTATTAGACTATATTCTATGTGTGTCCCTTTGAAAAGGGTGTTTGTTGGTCTCTACACCTGACTGGACGGGAATCTGATATGTCCAACGGAATGACTCGTTTCTGGTGGGTGCAGCTCATTTGCCACAGCTGTGGTGAAGGGGATATCTCTGGGAAGTTTTAATTAGCAGGGCCATAAAAAAAATTCTGTGCCAGATGGTCAAGAGATCAGTTCATCAAGACAGGGATTAGACTCTGATATGGTGTCGGCATTTCATGTGTGTATTTCGTTTTCCAAATTATATAAGTCTGAAGGAATGTGAACTTGTAGGTATAATTCGAGATATGGGTTATTGTGGAATTCAAAACTGGTTAATGTGTGTGTTGGGTAAATGGAGTAGTTAGTTTCTAGAGTCGGGTTATTGTTTTAATTCAAGGTTTTAAAGTATGAGCAACACCACATTACATTTATTTTAATAATTATTAATCTTTATCTTTACTTTACTTAATTTAATTTAAGATTCACAGCTATTATAGCTTTAATGATATTCAAAATTATCTTAATGTGATATGCAAAAAGCATATTTCTACATTCTGCAAAAAACAAGGGGATATTCTTCATCACCCTCTCTAAAGATGCCATCTTTCATTGCGTCTCCTTTCTTTTTTCTGACCACTGGGTCAAGCTTGTCTACTTTGCATCCGAACTCCCAAATAAATTCTTAATTACTTTTTAATATTGAAAGAAAAAATCTTAATCTTAATCCCTTAAATTAAATGTAACAAAGTAAAAAATTCAAAACAAAAAGCAATTATTTTTTATTGTATCTATTTTCTCATTAGAAGTATTTTAGTTTCCAATGGATACACTTCTTGCTACCATACAAACAGCATGCAAACTTTTTGCTGAGTAGCCATTATTATTTTAAAATAACCATTTTTTATTTTAAGAAAGAAATTTCACTATTTCAATATTCTATTAGAAAATAAAAAAAAATTAATTATATTTAGAAATTGATTATTGAAATTAGTTTTAGAAATTAAATTGTAATTAGTAATGCAAAATAATGAGAAAAGCAATAGTTTAATTTATAAGAAGATGAAAATTATGTAACAAGACATGTAATTTTGATCATAATACTCAAAAAGTTTAATAATCAAGAAATTTTTAATTAGTATACAAGACTTACCATTCAGGTGATAAGAAGTTGTCTTTATCAATAACAACTTTGCATGGTTTACCAACTTTCTCCATAAATTCCTTTGACACTATACTTAATACATTTTCTACCAGGTTTAAATCTTGCTTCCTACATTTAATGGAAACTTCAGGTTCAAGTAACTGGAATACTGCCTGAAAAGTATTTTTATTTACTTATTGAAGTAATAATAAATTATAATATATTGACAAAATAAAAAAAAATGTATAATGAAGATAAAATAAGAAAAGCACTACATATGACTGAGAAATGAGGAATAACCAAAATATATCAGAATTAAAAATATTTAATGCAAAGGTTGATATTTTTCGTACTTTTAAATTTCTAAAACATGCTAAGAAAATAAACACACCATTTATGTACCTTTATTTGTTTATTTATTTATTTTTTGTTAATTTTGATGCATTTCAAAAAATTTATAAATAGTTTGAGAAAGATATGGAGAAAATTTAGTAATTTAAGTAATGTATATAGAGTGAATATTGAAAATTGCAGATTAAAAATGAATAATTCAAAATTTTTACTAGAAAGTCTAGAAATCCTTAAAAAGCATAAATATAATTTTAAATTTTTTAAGATGTATAATTTTTAATATGGCTGTGAAAGCCAAGTGACTAGTGCTTTTTAAGCTCAATATTTCAGGTTTTGGGTTCCAGGCAATGCCATGGATGTTTGTAGTCATTCAGAATACACTTTAAATGGTAGGTGCCAGTCTAATTAGCCCTTATGAACAACAAATGATCATAGAGTGACAAACCAAGAGGTTATTCATAGGGGTTATCCTTCCCGTAAGAAATTTTTTTTCTCTCATGTTTATAAATCTTAGTCAGAAAAAACCAGGCAGATCTCGCCTTAGATACCAGTGTCAGGATAAGGCTGGCTGGTGGAAGCTGACTGAGGCAGCTTTGGCAAGGAACAGGCTGTAGTGCTTGATAAGAAGAATTTTTAATAAATTGATTTTTAATTTATTTCTATTTACCTACCTGAAGAATTAAATTCTTCAGAACTTCTTGATACTGAGCTGTATCTTTAGTTTTGGAATGCAGTTTTTTCTTTGCTTCATCAAGAACCCCCTACAAAATTATATTTTAAAAAAATGCATATTAATGTATGACAGTATTTTCAAATATAAACAATATTATGAAAAATATGAAAAATGAAAAATATTAAATAATTTTATTTTATTTGTTTTCTGCTAAAATATTCAAATTAAAATAAATTATAATTATAGAAGCATTGATTATTTTAAAATGGCACAAATAAGGAAATATAAAGTATTATTTACATAAAAGTATAATTATTAAGTTATAATTAAAATATGAAACACGGATGGTTTTAAGTATGCTTCCTTTTTAAAAAATGTTACAATTTTTTCTTAATTTTGACAAAGTAGCATGTATCTTTATTATTTAATTGTTTAATAAACCTTTTCATTTTAGATTCATATACAATTTTTCTTAATTTTGACAAAGTAGCATGTATCTTTATTATTTAATTGTTTAATAAACCTTTTCATTTTAGATTCATATTTGTGGTGCATTAGACAATTAGTAACAGCATCTAAGATCATATTTAAAGAAGTGGCATATAAATTTAACTTTCAGAAAATGATAAAATCTATAATTTATAACAATTATAATAGTCAGTGTGGCAAATAATTAAAGCAGATCATATAATATATGGATTATTTTAACATATTCTTCACTCTAAACAAACATTTATGAAAGAATTTTACTTACTCTTATATGATCCTCCCTGGCTTTCAAAACTTTTAATCTTGCTTGATTCAACATATTAGAACTTTGACTGTAAAAATATTGACATTTTTAGACATAATTTGCATAGAAAAAAATAGTATCTAACTATGCTATAACTTAAAAATGTGAGGGATGTAAAGTAATTTGTAATTAATTACATCTTTTTTGAGTTCAACTTGTTTTTCCTTTTTATCAAAATACTCCATAATTTTCAACCTCTGTTCCTGTACCAGCCGACCTTTCTCAATATTAAATTCCTCTTCAGCCTATAATAAAAAAAAACTTTCAGAATACCAAATTATAAAATTTGTAATAAAAATTAATACTTATCATCCTTCAACATATATATGAATATATTAATATTTAATATAAAGAAGAAGAATTTATATTATTTTCAACTACAAAGTAAATATTGCTGATTTCAAATGAGAGATCTTATCTCAAATGTATAAACATCTTAATTTTAAAACTTTTTTTTTTTAAATTAAGATGTTTATACACCAAATAAGTACCAACGCACAACAAAAAATTTGCTATTTGACATTATCTGTCAACAAGATAATTTTGAATTATTATAAGTTTTCCTCATGTAAGTCAGTAAAAAATAAAATTAATTCTTTCTAATCTAATATAATTTATTACTGAATAATAATTGTTAGAAAATACACTGTTGTGTATACTATTATTGTTCAAATGATTTCCTTTTGTATCAAGAATCACAATGTTTGGCAAGTCTATAGCAGTTTCCTCTGTAAAAATGTATAAAATTTGTGTAACTGGAAGATAAACCAAGTTGAGAACAAATTGGCATAGAAGAGCTTAGTAATTATAGAAGGAATGAGTGGGAGATTTTAATTTCTTAATTAAAGAGATTTTCAATTGAGATAAGCAATTATTTCATCCCTTCATTTAGAGTATTTATCGAAGATCTGTTGTAAGCAAACACTTTTAAATGTTTTCTTCAATATTGCAACAGATATTTTAACACTAACAAATCTAAGTTCTTAAAATGTAGTCAAAGCTGACTTAGGAACACTATATACTTGAGCTATATTCCTATAGTACTTATCTTTTCTGAATGTCATATTTATACCAATTCATACTTTTCAATGCTTAGCCAAAGAGTATTTCTATTCTAAATTACCCTCCATTTAATTTAGAATAAAAACATTAAAAAATATTTAAAACATTTTTATTTATACTGATTTTATACACAGAGATAGAAACTACTTTAGCTAAAGTTAATAAATAGATAAAATTGTTTTTTAAATTCCTGCTGAAACATTAGCTTTAGTTAATCTAAAATTAATATTTTTCCGTAACTATAGAGATTCCATTGTTGGATGCCTCTATTTATGCTGCAAATGGAAGTAGTAGAAATAACATGTTATTGTCACTTTGTTTGAATTGCATTCCAACATAAGGCAGAAAATTATATTAACAAATGCTGGAAATAAATAATAAACAGGCATAAAGTTTTAAACAACAATTAAAAATGACAAAAGTAAAACTTCTTCAATAACTCTTAAAGTGTTACAAAACAATAATAGTCAAAATGATAGAGAATTTTACACAAAGTAGTTTTCAAATTTTGATTTTATTTTGCAAATAAAAGAAACTGATAAATATTAAATGCAAATACTAAAATATAAAAATATAGAAATCAACTTACCTTTTGCATCTATTTCTTCTACTTTTTCATTGGCCTCCTGCTCAATGAAGGCCATCATATGGTTGATCTAAAATAATAAATCAACATTAATTATTTAAACTATAAAAACCCATATTATAATTTACTTGGATACAAATTCATTGTCATATATGTTCAAATATAATCCAAGAGTGCATTTTTATTCAAAGTTCAAAATCCATATATAAGCCAAAATGAATTTTCTTTTTTTTTAATTTTTGCAAAAAGATTACATTTATTAACACCTTAAAAGTACACTAAATGATTAAAAAAAAAATTTCTGTCCTATTGTTATTTTTTGTGCGAATTATTTATAGTATTCTATTATTATTTCTGGTGTACATTTTCAAATTTTTCCATTAGCCAAGTGCAAATTTCGCCACTGATGATGGCACAACAAACAATTTAGAAAATAAAAACTCATTCCCATTTAATGAATAACTAATTTTATTTAAATTTATGTTTTAAAACTTAAGAAATATAAACTAAACTACAGAAATGATGTGCTATATTTAGAAATTAATCCCTTGAGCTTGGCTAACAGAAGATTAACACATCACTCCATAAGTCTCTGGTCTTGCTCAGAAAAACAATTTTTTTTTAATAATTCAAATATATATTCGTTAACATGATCTCCTTCAAGAGTGATCGAATTTCGATGCTTTTTTTGTAGAACAAATTTGTCTTAGGTCTCAAAACAGGACTCTGTTTCGGCAATCATTTCTTCATTTGAGCCAAGTTTCTTTCCCTGGAGTATCTTTTTGATGTCAGCAAAACAGCTAATAATCATTGGAGGCCAGATCTGGAGAGTATAGTGGTAAAAGCATGGATAAAATTGGTGAGGAAGTGGGGTAGGGTTAGGAAGCAATTCGAAGCGTAATTCAGTCAATTTAACCAAAATTTTTATTGACTTGTAACACGTGCATTGTCTTGGTGAAACAGCACTTTTTTTCTTAATTTCTACACTCAGTCAATCTAATAATGACATGCAATATTTGCTATTGATAGTTTTATCATTCTCAAGATAGTCGATAAACAAAATATCATGTGTGTCCCAAAATACAGATGTCATAATCTTGTCTGCTGATTTTTGATTTTTGATCACTTTGGATGAATTTCACCTGCTACTATTCACTCAGCTGATGATCATTTTGATTCAGGTGTGTAGTAGTGGATCTATATTTCATCCATTTTCCCATTCCAATGCAGGAAATCCTTTTATCTCACTTGAAGAACTCCAAACAGCGCTCTGAATTGTCAGCATGCTGTTGTTTTCAGTCCGATGTGAGCAAACGTGGAACCCACTTCAAAAGTAACTAAAGCATACTCAAATTTTCATGAAAAATTGTACACACAATATCTTCTGATATCTTTAAAATGTCAGCTAACTCACACAACTTCACTTTAGGATCTTTCAAAACTATTTTCTGGGCATTTTATGTTTTCAGGAACAACTTTCGATTTTGGGTGACCAGAGCGTTCAACATCAGTGTTTGTACGACAGCATTTAAATTCAGCATACCAGTCAATAATAGTTGATTTCTCTGGTGTAGAGTCTCCATAACACTTACCAAGCCCGTTTTACTTCAACAGCAGTTTTTACCCACCAAAACAATGTTTAATTAACACACAAAATTCTTTTTTATCCATTGTTTTGAAAATTACAAAACTGGGGTCACTAAAACCACTGTAACCTGTAAACTAATTATCAGAATGTTATGAAATTTTAACATGAATTGTTTGAGAAATGCTACTATCTAGAAATCACATGGGTCTGTCAACAGTGTTGCTATATATGTGTCAGACAGGAGACATTGAGTGATGCTTAGATCCATACATAAGCTGATCCCTCTAAGCTTTAGAAGAAGTCCCAAACATTTTGTGAGTTATAAATGGACGATAGATATTAAATTTTATTCTAAACACTATTTATAGATTAATAATTTAAAATTTTTTCACTATATTTAACAACAGTTATAAAATATCACTTATAAAAATATAAACTTAAAAAAAAAAAAAAAAGACATGAAAATAAAAATAAATTGCACATGAAAATATAATTTGACGAAAATAGACAAAAACATTTATCCGTTACTCAAGTAAATCTGTTAATTTTTCCAGTAGAATTTTGTCTGCAATAATATATAATAGACAAAATAATATATATTCGTCATTGAGAAGAGAGTTTACTTTATTATAATAACATTCGTTTTATATAATAATCTAACTTTTAAATTAAATCAATTATTTTTGCATATTTACATGGAACATTTTTCAAACAATCTAACAAGATATTATTTCATACTTTGTTGGTTAACTTCTAGAAATAAAATTCATTTTTTTTTTTATGCTGACAATGAAAATATTTCAATCAAAAATTTTTTAAAACTAAAAACATCTGTTTTGAATGGGGGGGAGGAGGGAAGGAGAAAGGAAATACACAAAAAAATGTGTGAGAAACTGTGTTTGTTTGTTATTTGGTCGTACTTATTTTTTCCAAAACAGTTTTTATCATTTATTTTTTAAAAAATTCATAACCTAAAACTTTATTCCAGTGTTTTCTGTATTATTTGAGTACACAGATGTTTTACATTGAATATAATTTATTTTAGAATTTTTTTTTACTCATATTGTTGACCTTAATATTAAAAGCACGATGGGTCAGCTATAACATTATAAAATCGCCTTCCATTAAGAAGTGGATCGGACAATTTTTCTATGGTATTTTGATTACTTACAAACCCTACATAAATTTTTCAAGTTAATATTTTAACACACAGTTGTTATTAAATCCATTGACATTGAAAAAATGGATATTTAAATTGGTTTCGTTTTATGACTTTTTACACACGATATTTAATAAATAATTAATGCATCATACAGCAGCAACAGTGTAAAAGAAAAATTTATGAAATAGTTCTTACTTGTTTTTGAACATCATCGTCGCTGAGAGACATTTTGAATTATTTTTAAATATCCGAAAACTTACGAAAACTCAACCAACTCCTAGGAGAGAACGAAAGTCATATGATCAAAAAACACATTCATTTGTCTAACTGTTGCCATACTTCAAACAGTTATATTTAGATTGTAAATATATTTTGAATCTAATATGTAAAACAAATTTTATGTTTTCTAATTGTAGTTTTTTTAATTTTATTCATTTAAATAATTTTCACAATTTTTGTTTACTTCAGTTTCAGATAATTGAAAATCGATTAGAAATTACGCTATTGAAATATCGATATTTTTTTAATCTGACTCTTGAAAAATAAATAAACAATACGACTGTATTAGTTGTTGTTGTGTTTCGCTATCTCTCTCTAAGATAAATAAACAAGAATCAATATTTATAAACCAATTTATGTTATGAGATAAGCAATAATGGCTACTTGTGGGCCTCTTGAAGTTAAAAGTAAAAGTACCGATGAAAGACGACAACAGGTATTTAAAATTACAAAATTGTGCTTCATGATCGCTACTAATTAGATTTATATCATGGCTATATTCTGAAATTTGTGGAATTTTTTAGGTAATGTTGGGAGAACTCCCAGAGGATTTCCTACGAGTTTTGCCTCTTACAGCAGAACAACAAGTATCTTTAGATGAACAGACAGCAATAGCATTACAGCATCAGTATACAGTAGCATCTGCTGTATCTGGGCGTCTGACTATAAGCATTATAGAGGTTTGATAAAATAGTTACAAAAATACTCTTTTAACTGTCCTAAGAATTATTTTTAATTTCTTAAAAAAGAATGTATTTTTACTTTAGAACATATAAATGTTATATAAAAATTGGTTTATGATAGTAGTGTGGTACTCCATTTGTATTTTATGCACTGTTGTTGGTCAGTTTATACTACTTGTACCAAATAAAATGCTATATCTGAATCAAGGAAATTCGCTGTCATCTTTTAGTTGCACTATTTTAAAATTATTTGGAACTTCAATAGTTAAAAATATTTTTTAAACAACCCTTTTAATAAATAAGTGAAAAAGGTGTGTTTATTCACATTTATATTTTGCTAAAGAACTACTCTTTACAATTTGCATTTTATCTATGATTTAACAGCATTAATTTGATTGCTTAATTTCTATTTTATATTAATTTAAATAAAATAAATGCACCAAATTTTCCTTCCTCTTTTTAATAATCAATTAATTCTGTTATACATATGTATCTGAAGGGAGGTCTTCTTCTCAGGATCATCATAGTGTTTCCCTCGACAGCACAGGGTGGGTCAAAGCCTTCTGCTGAAGTTTCCTCCAAGGCAGCTTATTTTTTTGCTTTAGTCTGCAAATTTCTTCACCTCTATCATTTTCAAATCTGAGTCAAGCCACAGTAACTTTGATCTTCCTCTTTATGGCAGTGAAGGGCTTCACAACAAAAACTTTCCTTACTGAATTTTATTCCATCTATTCTAACATGAGCTCCTCAACTCATTCTTTCATTTTCATAATTAAAAGTATTCTGCCCAATACTTTTAATTATTTTGGGCTCTTTAAAGATTCCATAAATTTCAAAATTAAAGCTTCTTTGCCAAAAACTATTTTCTTTGATGCCACCAAGGATGCTTCTGGGAATCTTTTTTTTACAAAGTTCAATTTTATTGTTGTCCATTTTTTATTAAAGACCAGGTTTTCTAACCATACATTAGGACTGTCTTAATAAGGGTTTTATAAATAAGATGCTTTTTTTTTTTCTGGAGAGAAAACAAGATTTCAGTAAATACCAAGTCCAAAGAATGCTTTATTGTCCAATGATGTATGGATTTTGGATTTCAGAAAAATTTTTGTGTTTTACGTTAACAAGAGATCCAAGATAATTAAAACAGGATAGTTTCAAACTCATGAAGGCCAATCTTTAAAGGATTAAGTGTATCACTTGATGGTTTTTTAACACAGGCATGTATTTGATTTTAGAGTCATTTACTGTCCCATATCCTTTAAGAAGAGAAGGATTCTCTCAAGGCAGGGACATGCCTAGCAACAATATCAATATCATCAGCATAAGTTAAGAGTTAGACAGATTTTTAAAAGATGTTTTAAGATATGTTAAAGATATTTGAATCTCAAATAGCTTTCTCCATAGTAATATTAAAGAGAAAAATGAAAGAAAGTCACATGTTGAACAGCATTATTAACACTGAGAAAGCACCCATGTATTTGATTTTGCAGTTTGTGTCGAGTAGTCATTGTACGCATTATAAATCTAATAAGTTTGCTTGGAATTTTAAATTCATACATTGCATCCATTAGGCATTTCCTACTCACACTATCAAATGTGGATTTAAAGTCAATAAACAAGTGATGAGTGTCAATACTATATTCATCTGCTTTTTTGAGAATCTGGCATAAACAGAAAATTTGGTCAACAGTAGATTTTCCTTTTGTAAACTCACATTGGTAATTGCCAATTTCAGATTTAACTATTGAAAGTCTCTGAAACAGAATATTGGAAAGGATTTTATAGCAAATGTAGAAAGTTAATACCTTTGTAGTTAGAATATACCATTGAGTCTTCTTTTTTTTATGGATGGGGCACAGAATGTTAATATTCCTCCTCCAACCAGAGTTCCAAATATTTATAATCAAAGTAAGCAAGTGTTCATAAAGCCAGGGACCTCTATTTTTAAGAAACTCAAGAGATAAGTTCATGCCCAAGCGACTTATTGTTTCTGAGCTTATTAATAGCTGATTCAGTTTCATCTTTTTGGAGGAGGAATCAATTCATCATAATGATGAATGATTCCTCCAGTATGTTCCGGCTATGGTTCTCCTGTTTATTCTCTAATTTAAAAACTTGTTGCTCAACCCATTTATTGAGAATTGCTTGTTTGCTGACCAGAATTTCACCCCTTTTAATTTTACAAAAATTAGTACTTAGTTTTAAATCTGAGTGACTATGATTGATTTTTCTATAGAATGCTCTGCATTCATTTATAGTTTTAAGTTATCAATATTTAAAACAAAAATTTTTTTTTTTTTTTCATAAGTTCCCTTCTTTCTTCTATGGAGTCTATTATTCTTTTCTTGGCCCTTTTTATATTCTTCAGAATTATGCTTGGTATTTATCTGCAGCATTTTTTTTTATGCTTGATTTTTCTTTTAAGCACATTTTTCAGTAAACCAGTCTAGTCTTTATTCAATATTGCCAATAGTAGCTTTATCAGCATGGCAGATACTTTCCTTAATTTGTGCCCAATGGTTTTCCAAAAAGTCACATTCATTTATCTTCACTATTTTTTTTTTTAAAGTTATAATACTTATTATTATTATTTTTAAGATTTTGAAATAATAAATAAGAATATGGTTGATGTTTGCACTTTTAAAGGTTTTAACATCAATTAAGTTAGAGCAGTGCCTAGCATCAATCAAGACATGATCAATTTAGTTTGTACAGAGTCCACTTGATGCCTTCCATGTTTCTTTATGTATTCTTTTATAACAAAATAAGGTACTTCCCAACAATCATGCCATGTGATGCAGCAAAATCAACAAACCTACATCCATTGTCATTTGTCACATCAGGAAGGCTTTATCTGCCAACTGTATGGTATTCAGTCTTTTTCCCAATCTTAGCATTGAAATCACCAATAACAATTTTTATGTCACTTCGTGGACATATACTGTAGAGTTTAGATAGACTTTATATGAAAGTCTATCTAAACTCTAAAAGAAGTCTCCTTTCCACTGTGGTAGTATAAGAATATGTAATACTGTAGTTAAAAATTTTTCCTCTAATTCTCAATTTACAAAGTCTTAGTGTTATAGGCTAAAAATCCATTATTAGGCATTTTATTCATTTGCTTTCAACAAATCCAGTACTCTCAGCATAGTCCCTGGCATATCATCTATGGAAAACCACATAATCCTTGCTGTCAAAAAGTACTGCTAGCAGTCCATCTCATTTTCTTTAGTATACACATGCAATCTGTGCAAGCAATAAGCAATTGATAAAGGAAAGAAGAAAAATATGGATGGCCATGTCTTTCTATTGCAGTACATTTTCATGACTATTTCTATGACAAAAATATTTTTTGATCATAATTCTTAATCATACAACTAGAACAGTTATGGTGACAATTAAGAAAAACACTAAAAGATTAAAATATATATTTGACTGATAGAAGGCATATTAAAGTAGTGAGTTGAAAAATGCCTTCTATGATCTTTTTATAAAAGTAAATTTTCAATTTGTTATTCATTATTATTTGTTTCTTTTCATTATTTGTTTTGTTAAGTAATATTGTAATTTTATTTGTAGTTTATATTAATCTTCTATTGTTTTCATTTGTATCTATTATAATTTACCTTCGAATCATGCACTGGGAATAGCATGTAATATCTTGCATGTTTTCATGATCACATAAATCCTTGGCATAATGATGTGAAGAAATATCAACCTAACAAAAATTTACTTTTAGCTAACAAAAAATTGCAAATAATTGAATTGGCAATAAATAAAGGTTGAACTCACATTGGAGACTAACAAGGAGAAGTTGTAAACTGTCCACCATTAATGTGTGTGTGTGTTTTTTTTTTAAAAATACAGTACCTTTTATCATCAGATGTTAATTTTTCCAAATTTATGAAAGTTTTTTGTTGGGTACAATAATTAAATAGGAAAATAAATATGCTCAAATAAAATGTTTAGCAAGCTCACAATTTATTAAATAAAATAACTGTAAAAAGAAAAAAAAAACTATTTGTTTAAGTAGAATTATCTTTCACTGGCAAATTTCCACCTGATATGCTGTAAATGAAAAGTACACTTTTAGTCTGTTTACTGTACTAATATGAATAAATTTGATTTTTAATGAATTTTAATATAAAACGGTAAACTGAATATAAGAAAGTTATATTTAAAGATAAGGAAATATTATGTTTAAATATTTTTATTGTGTATGTTCAAATTTATTGTAATAAAATTAAATTAGGGAAAAATAACTTAAATTAAAATTAAAAGTTATTCTTTATTCAATCACTGATGGATTTTTTTATTATTTTATAAAATCAAAAGTATTAGTAGCTCAATATTTAAGTATACAGTTACTTTGACTTTTGACTTAGTTGACTTTTTTATTAAGAAATACAGTTCTGTTTCTATTTAAATGTTAATAGTTTTAATGGGGTTTCAGTTTAGACACCAAGTTTTAGAAGATAATTTTTTTTTTTTCCCTTCTAATGCAGCTGGCAAATAAACCGTGATCTTTCGCCATAAGGGTTGCGCTGATGTTACTTTTGCATTACCCAGGGGGCGCGTGTAACTGATGGTAAGCCACGAGACGCAGAGTAACAATGCCCCCGCAGCGCCACGATCCTATTAGGACCGGGACCTACGGGGTTAAAGTGGATTCAACCACTTAGACACCCATGGGCAAAGCCAGGATTTGAACCCGGTTTTTAGCCATTCGGCCATCAGGCCCCCTAGAAGATAATTTTAAAATAACTAAATTACTTTTATTTTGAATATTTTTGGGGATAATCAAAAATAATGTTTTTAAGTAGATAAATTACAATCTATCAGTTTTAAAACCAAAATTAATGGAAAATTAAAATTAATTAAAGAAAGAGATAAATAATGTATATAAATAATAAATTCCTGACAAGAATGCTAAAATAATAAATTATGTTATGATGTATAAAATATTAAAAACAATATATATATATAAATTACATTTGAAAATTTGAGATAAGTTATGCTATTGTTGATTATTGCATAATTCAATCAAATTTGTTTAATACATTTATCCTAATCAAAGTTAAAAATAATATATACTTAAAATTTTCTGTACTTACGTATTAACGCCACCACAGCAGAAATTGTGCTAATGCGCCAATAAAGAGCTGCCAATGCGCCAAAATAGAGACTGTTTTGAATTTATGTTAAACTCTATATCGGCCCATTTTCCACCGAAATCCGCTTTACTACTTTTGTTTTTAAATAAAGTGTTTTGAATTTTGAAAGTGTTTTGATTTTAAATAAAGTGTTTTATATATTTTATGATTTGTCACAAAAATTTTAAGTGTAGATTGGCAGCACTTAAAAACCGCCAAATCTATAGCTGTGATAGCGTTAATACGTAAGTACCAAATTTTCTAATCATTACAAAATTAAAATCATGATATAACTCATAAACTGTTGTCCAGTGTGAGCCAAGCTGAGACAATCTGTGAGTCTCAGTCTGACTGCGAGAAACATGGCATAAAAATAGAAATAGTGCATTTATATTCGGTATCAAAATTTATGAAGTTCATTAAAAACATTTTAAATGGAGTTTATTTGTAGGATGAAATGAATTTTTTTTTTATTTTGTGCAGGCAAAAAATTAAATAAAAACTATGGTTTGACACGTATGGATCCATATGTTAGATTACGGGTTGGAAATTCATGTTATGAAACAAGTACAAATTACAATGGTGCCAGAAATCCTAGATGGTACCAAAGTTTTAATTGGTAAGTAGTTTCCACTTTGTCAAGTTATTATTTCCTCTCTACTTCATGTTTAAGAGTATTCAAAATTAAAATTTAAGTAATTTGTAGAAAAAGTTTCTTTTGTATAATAGTTGATATTGGCTAAATATTTATGTTAATAGAAACCAGGTCTGTTGATTATAATATTTTATTACCAAAAGCAACCCCTATACTGCATTTACATCAAGGGGTTGATCAGTGACGGATAAAGCATGGACAAATTGCAAGCTTCAGCTGTTGCTTGATGAGGTTTATGATTGGTCAGCATTTCACGCCTCGTCACACAATCTCTTGGGGGTGAATGTTGCTTTATAAACCCTTAGTATGTTAAAATATGTTTTATGATATGAAAGAAAGAGGGACATGTTAAATATGCTTCAATAAATTTAAAGTTGAATTAATAACACAAATTCAGGTTTAAAAATTCTTTCATGGCTGTATAATGGCATTTTTCTGGAGAAGATAAACTTTGCCACATTTTCGAATATTTATAATTTTGACCACTCTAAGTTTTATAAAAGAAAGGTTATTTATTGCAATAGATCTATAATGCAGTTTAACATAATAAATGTAATCCATTATATCAAACATAATGTGTTAAGAACACAGTAAATGCAGGAAAATAAGACAGTTTTGCAATGGTAATATATTTAAGAGTTATTACCATTTTATTCTCATAAGTTTCTTTTATATATATTTAAATGATTTATTTATTTTTCAAAATCCTGCCTTAATTTATCCTGCTTATTATATTTGTCAAAAGGTATCTTTTGGCTCCGCTTTTCTAAATTAAATTATAAAGCAACTTTAGAAGAAAGAGAAGTTCACTGATGTTGATTAAAGAATGGCCAATAATTGACATCAAGGAAATTAAAAAAATTTAGCATATATAACTTGGATTGTACACAGTAAATTAAAAGTAATTGAAAAAAAAATTTTTTTTAAAAATTTGTATGTAAGATATGTAAATGTGCATAACTGTGTAATCTTAAATGCGATCAATAATATAAATTATTTTCTATTTTATCGGAAGAAACATATATAAATTTCTTTTTCTCTTAATCTAACATTCATTATTTTTATAATTCTAAATTTTGTAAAATTGCATGTTTTATTCAACAGTTATTTGATATCTTTTATTGTTATCATTTTAATTATAGGGAATAATTAAATAAGCATTTATTATGTAGGGGTTTCTATATACATAATAATATTGCCTGTAAAATTATACAGTTAGATATAAATTAATATAGTATGCATATCTTGGATTTAAAAACAAAAATTGCATTTAATCATTGTTTGAAACCTTTTTATATTAAATTTATTTTTATTATGATTATTAACATCCAAAGATAAGGTAATACTTTTTCTTTTTTGTTACATTTTAAAAATTTCTTTTTACAAAAGGAGATTAAGTTAAGAAATAAAACTGAAAAATAGCGTGCCTATGTTATATTCCCTTAATAATACTACTGTGTCCAAAAAGTAAGACCAATTTTCAATTTAAAATTCCCGGAGCTTATGGAATTTCATTTTTTAGGTTGCTGGCACTGTCCTTAGCATCTGTGGAAAATTTGATGTCAAAATATTCATTAGTGTAAGAGTGAGTGTTTGAGTTAGCATTGGCTTTGTGAGATACTAAAACTGATTCCGGCGATTTTTGAGATGTCTGAATTAATTGAGCAAAGAGCTTGCATTAAATTTTGTTTGTGGAAACGTATTAAATATTTGGTGCTTCCAAACCGTCGATTTACAATTAGAGACATTGCTGATGATGTTGGAATTTCAAAAGGATTGGTCAATTCCATTTTGGGCGTCAAATCTCGATTGGTACCGAAAACACTGAATGCGCCAGCTCACACTGCATTGATTCTTTGTGACTTTTTCGCCAAAAATGAAACCCATATCGTTCCACAACCACCGTATTCACACCGTGCGACTTCTGACTATTCCCTAAACTCAAAAGACCACTCCGGGGATACCGTTTTGAGTCGATTGAAGAGATTCAACGTGAATCGTCGCACGTTTTGAAGGCCATTCCTGCCGATGGCATTTTAGCATGCATTGAGGATTGGAAAAAAGTGAAATAATTGCATTGTGTCCAGAGGAGATTACTTTGAAGGCTATGAAATAATTTTGAAAAAAAAAAAAAAATTAATCTTACTTTTTGGACAGAGTAGTAATAAAATAATAATGGTTATAAGCAATTGAATTAAAAGGTATCAATAGATCTGTCCTCAACATAAATATTTTATTCCAATGTTAAATATTAATTTCTAAATTTTTATTGTTGAATATAGCCTGTTTTTAAGATTTTATTATATTCTGATTTAGAAACTCCTATTGAAATGCATATGTAATGTAGGATAAAAATCTTATTAGAAACTTTAAGCAGTAAATAATTTTTTATGTGATGGTAATTTTATTTATGTTAATATGAACAGATATTTATTACTTGAATTCATTTTTATTTTAGTTAAGCTTTCTGTTACGTTTCTTATTTAATCTATGTTCATTTATGTATTAAAGAATATTTTTGTTCATTTTTTAAACTGCTGATCAAATGTTTTGATAAATTTTTATTGAATATAGCCTGTATGTATTGTGTCCTTGTATTTTATAAATTATGTGTACTAAAAAACAATTCATAACATTTTTTTTTTTTTAATACCTGAACATTATTAAAATGTTTACATAAAAATACCTTTATTGAATTTTTCAGCTTTTTTTATTGCTCATGACAGAACTGTTAAATTAGAAGTATTTGACGAGGTAAGAGCCAGTTCTACAATACATTTACTATACATTATTTGAATAGTACTACTTTATTTTTTTAAATATTAATATAAATTCCTTTTTATTTTAAAGTTAAGCATTTGCTTAGAGTGCATTGACTTACAAATTCAATTTTTCCATTTTGTTTGTTTCTTAAAGTGTGCATTTTCATTGGATGAAAAAATTGCATATGGATCATATGATATACCTAAAAGCGTTCTGCTTGGGAAAACCGTAAATGAGTGGATTGAATTATCTGGAAAATTGGGAGAAAATAAGGAAGGATCTATTAATATTGTCATTACTTGTCAGGTAATTAGCATTCACTGTCAAATTAATTAATATGTATTTTCATGAAATGATGTATTTAAATCTTATCATTAATATTAAAAGTCCTGTTAATTCATTAAAAATAGTATTCATAAAGTTGTAATGCCTTTACAAAACATCTTCATAACTGAATTTATTTAACTCACTCTTAAACAACAAATGATCCCAAATTTTCATTTAATTGATATTTAGTAATTTTTACTTAGTATTACTTACTTTTATTTGTTTTTATTTTTACTTTATTTTACTTCTTATTTAGTTTTAGAAACAAACTTTTAAATTATGTAACATAAAAATATGTTTACAAAGCACAAAAGTTTATTCATTCCTTTTTTTTTTTTTTTTTCCATTTAAATTATTTTAGAATAAACAAAGAAAATATAAGTTGCATGATGCAGCATAATATATTAATGTTATTTACAAGGTGACAATAGTACTGAACCAAATATTGAAAAAATATACTTTTACTTTATCAAATAAATTTCAAGTAAATTTAGCATAATTAACCCACATTATATCATATACTATGCAGATATTTTTTACACATTTTTTAAGTAAATAATTGCATAAGACAAGGTTTTTATTTTTAATGTTAACATAAAGATAAAATTGATGTTTACTGGCATAAAAGCGATTATATATTTATAAATTTCTTAAATAAAATTATTACTTGTAAAATTATGAATATTGTTTTGGGGAGCAATGTTGTTCGTGTTTGTGGACAACTGTCAATTTTGAATCTTTTCTCTGAAATCTGTAATATTTTTTTTAATTTCTTTTATGAGCTAATAATTATATAATTAAATAATGTAAAATTGTTCTAAAAGATCATTTGGGAAAGCAAAGACAATTTTAATGCAATGTGAAAATGAGATTTTTCATGAAAAGAAAATCATTTGGAATTATATATATATATTTTTCTCTTTGAAGATTGCTGTTATATGCTTTGTACTTACATGTAATTCTAAATTTTATAGATAACCTGCATATCAACCCAGCAGATTACATTATTATTTTAATATTTCTTTTTATTGAGAGAAATTTAAGTTTTCTTTTCTTATTTTATGTCTTACTTTCAAATCCCATTTTATAATTCATGATTACATCTGTTAATAATTCAAACAGCATTAGAATCCTTAGCACATCATCATGTTTTCATTGTATCCAACATGTGCAATGTAATGAAAGATTCTCTATTTTTGTTGTTGCTCTTTGTAGGAAATGATTGTAACTATCATAAGCATGCACATTTATTGGTTTCTAAATATTCTAGAAATCTTTTTTTAAAAATAATTTTTTAATGGTACAAATTTAATCACTAAAATAACATTATTTTTGTTATATATAATAGTTGTACATAAATGTTTTAAATTCATATTATGTAAAATGTATTATGTCTATTTAAAAAAATTTTATTTAATATTTTTATGAAACTTGATGTTTTTGTTTTCTGGATGAATGCTTCTGAGAATATCTCTAGAAAACATACAAAATAAATTGATTTCATTTTTAAGATGGAACCTGCACCACCAGCACTGTTTGCTTATGCCCTTTTTGTTGGATGCTACACTTTAATGTTTTGCAGGCTTAATTTTCAAAATTTGTATGCTAACAAAATTTATGCATCATATAACATAGATATAAAGTTTATATATTTTTTCCTGTAAAGAATGGATATACTTCTTATATAAATACAAACATAAAGATCTTTTATAGATTTATTATTAAGAAATATATTTTTAGCTTCATTACATAATGATCTAATATTTAATTTATTATACATATCAATCTATAATAATTTACAATTCAAATAATAATTATTTTTAGCCAATACCAACTGGCACTCTTATATATCATCCGAAGTCGGCGGTTACTGTTATCCCTTATGGAACCTATGCTGGCAAAAAAAATCTGCACGTAAGAATGTACTATCCTCATATTTGATAAAAAAAAATTCCAAAACTGATCCATTGTCTATTTCAATTGCAAACTATCACTTTGTGAAAATAGGTTCTTTCAAGTTACATGCATATTAAAAATCAACCAAACAATATAAAAATTTTAATATATTATGAATGAAAAATATTTTTAAGATGTAATGATGTCTGACATTTGTTTAATTTAATTTTTATTTTTGAACTTCATATAACAACTTTTATTTTATAATGTGTATTATGTGCTATAAAATTAAGAATTTTAATAAACTATATTAAAAATATTAATTTATAAGACATAATGTAATGCATTATAAGACGGCATTTAGTAAAAAGTTATATTGAAAGTAAAATTACCATTAGCTTTTATAATGAGATGTGTTAAAATTAATAATAAATAATTAGGTTAATAACAAATAATACATTAATATAAAATATATATTATAATATTAATAATAAATAACTAGGTTAATATAGTAATAAATGATTGAATTGAATTGGTGTTTATTTTGCATAACAAAATGGTAATAATTTAGATATGAAAATATTTGTTTATGTTTTAGTTAGTCAAATTTGCATTTAATCAATAAAAAGAATTTTAGTTATGTACACATTTTTTTTTCTTCTGAAATTAAATTTGATGTGTTTATATTAATTTCTTTGATATATTAATTTGTTACAATGTTAATAAAATTATTTTAATAAATTAATTATATATTTCTTATAATATGATAATTATTCTTTTATATTTTAATAGCTATAAAAAGCTTGACATTTTCTAATACTTTTATTTAATATATAGCTTTATTAAAGTTATACTTGAAATCACTTTTATAGGTTTGAATGATCATGTATCAGCTCAACCTATTACAAATCCAGAAGATATTGATTCGATAGTGACTGCAGATGAGTTTAAGCAGGTAATTTTATTATTTAAAAATTGTTTTTGAAACAAAAATTTCTTATTTTTAATGTAAAAAAAAAAAAATCAACTAGTACATTTTTTTTTTTTATAAAGCAATTTTTTTTTAATTAAGGAAAACATTCTGAAAAACACACATATATATTATATATATATAGGAAGTGGAACAGAAATATATATATGTATATATGTAGTGGAATTGAGTGGTGGTAGAGTATAGAGGAGAAATAGTGGAGTAGAGTGTATATATATATATATATATATAACATATATATATATTTCTGTTCCACTAGAGATATTATGAACTTTATTCACCTGACAGTTTGTACTTCTATGATCAACACTAAGAAACTTTACCTACTGACAACTTTATTTCATAGGCTAGTTTGTATTGGACTGCTTGCATGGAAATGGTCAATACAACCCAGTCATCTACATAATTAAATATATATATATATATATTTCTCAAAATATGTTTGTTTATGTGTCCACCTATGTTGTATGCAAGAGTACAATTCACATCCAAATTTCACTGAAATTAATAAAGATATTTCTAATAAAAACCTAGATCAACTGAAAAAAAATATTTGTAACTGATATCAATATTAATAAAGAAATTACCTAATTAGGTTTTAGCCCAATTTTTCATAGTTGACTTTATTTTTTACTCTATTATACTATTCATAGACATGCTGTCATAAAATAAATTAATAAAACATGCTAACTATTGAATTACAACTTCTTAAAATTTTGTTTAATAATTAAGAAAAATTTGTATTGCTATTTTACCAATAAAAATGTCTTGGATTAATCTTAGACTCCTGTATCTCCAAAGAAGTCACCATTGTTGCATTCCAATGTTTATTGCCGATTCCTTTAGGTTATTGTAGTTGAATTCAAGATATATTTCACTGGATGTTCAAAATTTGATAGCCATGGGGTGGGATTAGCAGGGAGTAAGTAGTCTTTCTCAATGTAAGTTCCAAAGAAACTGGCTGTTCTAAACATGGAATACTCTATAAAATACTCTATGGTGCTAAAAAGAATGTTTCTTTTTGCTTTTTTTTTTTTTTTTTTTTTCCCAGTAGTTGTTCTAATTCATAAGGCTACAATTTCTAATATCACTTGCTTTTAATATGTCTATAAATAAAAACACAACTATAAATCAAACTGCTTTGGCCATGGTCAGTTATATGTTATGTTTAGGATGGGGGGTAGAAAAAATTTATATCTTCTTGCAAACGACAGGAAAACAAAGAATGTTGTTTACTATCAAACTCCATTGATAAATAAATATAACTTACACAATAATTATATAATTTTTGCTAATTAAAATGATGTTAATAAAAATAAAATAATATTGCATATCTGAAATCCAAACATTTTCGAATATACATATATGTTATGCAATACTAAATAAACAACTTATTGATTCATTATTCACATTAAAATATATTTTACTGACATCCCATGTTAACAATGAAAAGAAAGGAGCCGATAAAAATAAAACTTATCAAATCATAAAGATGAAAATAAAGTTATATTGAAAAAATAACTTGCCTTTGATATGAAACTTACAAAGTACCATAGAGATAATGATATAAAAGAATTAATAAATTTTATTTTCGTTATCTAGGCTATGCTTAGATATATGTGCTAGTATTATGTAATTTTTTATTATTAAAATGCTGCAGTTAAGTAGCTTCTTTTATTTATTTATTTGCCAGGAAAATAGCAAATAACATTTTTTAACATTTCAATTATAGCCTGGATGATAAATCAGTTTTATAAAGTGTTGTGATATGTTTATAAGTTTAATTTTCTGTCATTAAAAATACAAAGATATTTATAATAATTAACAAGAGGTTAATACAGATTATCAATCAGGAAAATAAATAAAAAAAAAACTTCTTAATTTGGAAGAAAAAAATTAAGCTTATTTCGTAATTTAATTTGAGTCATTCTTTAATAACCCAAATGAAAAAAAAATCTGATAACTTGATCTTTTCCTTTTCATGTATTTTAATTTTTATAAATTACTTAGATATATTTAATTATAAATTATAGATGTTATGTTATGAATCCCATATGTTGTGTTTATCAATTCTTGTTATTTTGTGTGAAAGATTTTAACTCGTAATTTTTCATTAAAATAACACACACACACAAAAATAGCTGAAAATATGGATGTGAAATAAATTATTTGTTTTTAACCATAAAAATTAAATTAACAGGATTTTGTAATTTTAAATCAATTTTATATAACAACAATGTAAGCTATAATATTAAAATATATATATATTTTTATTCTTTTTTTTTTTTTGGTAACTGAAATGTTTCCAACCATT